>OU426945.1:0-16488 GCA_911387795.2 Apamea monoglypha | reverse complement strand
TTTTATTAATTATTAAATAATAATATAAATAAAATAATTATCATTCAAATAATAAATCTAAATAAATAAATTTTAAAGTTATTAACTTGATAAATATTATAAAATACAGAATATTTTTTTAAAATTTTTATTATACCAAAACCTCTATATAACTCTCTCCAACCTAAATCAATATTTTTTAATAAATTTTGACCGAAACTTAAAAAAGAATATCTTAACCCATAAGTAGATAAATTTGGCATAAATCACATTAAACATAAAAAATTTCTTAAATTATAAGTTATAATAAACTTATTAATAGAATAAATTTTTATATTTCTAATAAAATATCCTATTAAACCTCCAACTAATCTAACATAAATCACTATTATTTTTAAATTAAAAGGTAAATAAATTATGTAAGGATAAGAAAAAATCAATCATCTTAAAAATCTTCCTCTAATAACTCTCATAAATAATAAAACAAATATTCTTTTTAATATAATATAATCCTCATCATATAAATTATAAATTCTAATTAAATTATAATCATTTACCATTAAATATATTGTTAAACGAAAAGTATAAAATACAGTTAAACCAGTAGAAATATAATATAAAAAAAAAATTCTTAAATTTAAATTTCTAAATCTCACCAATTCTAAAATTAAATCCTTAGAATAAAACCCAGCTAAAAAGGGAATCCCACAAAGAGCTATATTAGAAATATTTATACATAAAGAAGTCAAAGGAATATATAATCTAATCCCCCCTATAAAACGAATATCCTGAGTATCATTTATTATATGAATAATAACCCCAGCACACATAAATAATAAAGCTTTAAACATAGCATGAGTTAACAAATGAAAAAAAGCTAAATCAGGAAATCCTATACTTAAAATTCTTATTATTAAACCTAATTGTCTTAAAGTAGATAAAGCAATAATTTTTTTTAAGTCAAACTCATAATTAGCTGAAATACCAGCTATAAATATAGTTAATCCAGACAATAATAATAATAATTTAAAAAAAAACATATCTAATAATAATATATTAAACCGAATTAATAAATAAACCCCAGCTGTAACTAATGTAGAAGAATGTACTAAAGCTGATACAGGTGTAGGAGCGGCCATCGCCGCAGGTAATCAAGAACTAAAAGGAATCTGAGCACTTTTAGTTATTGAAGCTATAATAATTAATCTACCAATTATTGCTATTTCCCAATCATTATTTATAAATTCTAAATAAAAAATATAATTTCAACTACCATAATTTATTATCCAAGAAATTGATAATAAAATTAGAACATCCCCAATTCGATTTCTTAAAGCAGTTAATATTCCAGCATTATAAGACTTTAAATTTTGATAATAAATAACTAAACAATAAGAAACTAAACCCAATCCATCTCACCCTAATAAAATTCTAATAATATTAGGACTAATAATTAATAATATTATTGAAAAAACAAATAATAAAACTAAAATAATAAATCGTATTAAATTTAATTCAGATCTTATATATCTTTTTCTATAATAAATAACAACAGAAGAAATTAAAAAAACAAATATTATAAACAATAAAGATATTCAATCCAATAAGATAGATATAATAATTGTTATTGAACTAAAAGAAATAATTTCCCATTCTAATAAAATAATTATATTATTTATAATAAAATAAATCATAAAAAAAAAATTTAATATTCTTATTAAAAATAAAAAAATAAATGAAATAAAACAAATTGAATATTTTATATTATTAATAATTTAAAATGAATTTATTCATATTTTTGACACCACAAATCAATATTTTAATTAAATTATTTAAATAAAATCAAATTATTCTATAATCAATCTTTAAAACTAAAATATTTAAAGGTAATCAATGTAATATTAATATTAAATATTCCCGAGAAACACCCGTATAATAACTATAAATCCCTGAATAATACTTCCCATGTTGAACAAAAGAATATAAGTATAAACTATAACCAGCTCTAAAAAAAGAAATTAATATTAATATTAATATAGAAACCCAAGACCATCTCATCAATCTATTAATCAAACTAATTTCCCCTATAAGATTTAATCTAGGGGGAGCAGCTATGTTAGAAGACATCAATAAAAATCACCATAATCTTATCGAAGGTATAAAATTCATTATACCTTTATTAATATATAATCTTCGTCTATGTAATCGTTCATATCTAATATTAGCTAAACAAAATATTCCTGATGAACATAAACCATGACCAATCATTAAAATATAAGATCCAATAAACCCTCAATAATTTATAATTATAATACCTCTAATAACAATTCTTATGTGAGCAACAGAAGAATAAGCAATTAATGATTTAATATCTACTTGACAAAAACATTTTAATCTAATATAAAACCCACCAATTAATCTAATAACAATACTAATATAATTTAATTTTAAATTAATTTCCTGTAAAAAAACCAATAAACGTAATAACCCATACCCCCCTAATTTTAATATAATTCCAGCTAAAATTATAGAACCTGAAACAGGAGCTTCAACATGAGCTTTGGGCAATCATAAATGAACAAAATATATGGGTATTTTAACTAAAAAAGCTAAAATTATAGAAAAATACAATATATAAATATCTACATTAAAAAATTTTAAAAAATAAATTATTATACAATTTATCTCCCCAAAAATATAAAAAATTCCCATTAATAAAGGTAAAGAAACAAACAAAGTATAAAACAATAAATATATTCCAGCTTGAATTCGTTCAGGTTGATAGCCCCAACCAACAATTAAAAGTAATGTGGGAATTAAACTCCCCTCAAAAAATAAATAAAATATAAACATATTTATTACTCTAAAAGTTAAATATAATATAATTAATAAAAAAATAACATTAAATAAAAAAAAATTTAAATAAAAATTTACCTTATATAAATTTTCTCTAGCTATAATTATTAAAATAGAAATTCAAATTCTCAATATAATTAACCCATAAGATATAATATCACAAGAAATTATATATCTTACATTACAAAATAAATTTAATCTTAATCTTAAATTTATAAATAAAAATATCAATAAAAATAATATTATTTGAACCATTCAAAATATATTTTTTATAAAACATAAAGGAATTATAAAAATTAATATAATTAAAAATTTTATCATTATATTTAAATAATAAATTATTATTATTATAATATATATATATATATATATATTTAATTATTTACTATAAAATAACTATAATAAATTAAATCTTTGAAAATAATCATTTCCATGAGTTCGAATTATAGAAACTAAAATAGATAAACCTAAAGCTCCTTCACAAACTGAAAAAACTAAAAATACTATTAATATATACATATCATAATCAATCAAACTTAAATAAATCAACATAAAAAAAAAAATTCTTAAAACAATAAATTCTAAACTAAGCAAAACAATTAATAAATGCTTATGTTTAGAAATAAAAATTAAATTCCCTACAACAAATATTAAAATAAAAATAATTCAAAAATTTAAAACTATCATTTGTTTTTATAGTTAAAAAAAAATATTGGTCTTGTAAATCAAAGTTAAGTATAATACTTTAAAAACTTCAAAGAAAAAGAATATCTTTATCAATAATCTCCAAAATTATTATTTTTATTAAACTATTCTTTGATTTGATATTATTAAAATAACTTTATCATTATTATTAATTATAGTGTCTATTTTTATATTATCTTTAAATAATCCCTTATCTATAGGACTAATAATTTTAATTCAAACATTATTAACTTGTTTATTAACAGGAATAATAATTAAAACTTATTGATTTTCATATATTTTATTTCTTACTTTCTTAGGGGGATTATTAGTACTTTTTATTTATGTAACAAGAATTGCATCTAATGAAATATTTAAACCCATAATTAACCCCAAAAAAATTTTTTTTTTATTTATTAATTTATTTAATAATAATTCAATTTATATACTTTAATAATATATCTTGAATAAATTTTTCAATAAATTCAGATATAACTAATTTTTTTGAACTAATATTATTTTTTAATAATGAAAATAAAATTAATTTAAGAAAATTATACAATAATCAAACATTCTTAATTACAATAATATTAGTAATTTATTTATTTATTACTCTAATTGCTGTTGTAAAAATTACTAATATTTTTTATGGGCCAATTCGATCATCTTTAAATTAAATATTAATGATAAATAAATTTTTAACTTTACGAAAAACTCATCCAATTTTAAAAATCATTAATGGATCTTTAATTGATCTACCATCACCTTCAAACATTTCAGCTTGATGAAATTTTGGATCACTATTAGCTATATGTTTAATCATTCAAATTTTAACCGGATTATTCTTAACTATATATTATACTGCTAATATTGAAATAGCATTTTACAGAGTAAATTATATTTGCCGAAATGTAAATTATGGTTGACTAATTCGAACTATTCATGCTAATGGAGCTTCTTTTTTTTTTATTTGCATTTATTTACATATTGGGCGAGGAATTTATTATGAATCATTTAATTTAAAATATACTTGAATGGTAGGGGTAATTATTTTATTTTTATTAATAGCAACAGCTTTCATAGGATATGTTTTACCATGAGGACAAATATCATTTTGAGGGGCAACTGTTATCACAAATCTTTTATCAGCTATCCCATCTTTAGGTGTAATATTAGTAAATTGAATTTGAGGTGGATTTGCAGTAGATAATGCTACATTAACACGATTTTATACATTTCATTTTTTATTACCATTTATTATTCTTATAATAACAATAATTCACTTATTATTTTTACATCAAACAGGTTCTAATAATCCTTTAGGTATTAATAGAAATTTAGATAAAATCCCATTTCATCCTTTTTTTACCTTTAAAGATCTAATTGGATTTATTATTTTATCATCTTTATTAATTATTTTAACACTAACAAACCCATATTTACTAGGAGATCCCGATAATTTCATCCCAGCTAACCCTCTAGTAACACCTGTACACATTCAACCAGAATGATATTTTTTATTTGCTTATGCCATTTTACGATCAATCCCTAATAAATTAGGAGGGGTAATCGCTTTAGTAATATCTATTTTAATTTTAATTATCCTTCCTTTTACATTCAATAAAAAAATCCAAGGAATCCAATTTTATCCTATTAATCAAATTATATTTTGATCAATAGTAGTAATTGTTATTTTATTAACTTGAATTGGAGCTCGACCAGTTGAAGATCCTTATGTTATTACAGGACAACTATTAACTATTTTTTATTTCTCTTATTTTATTGTAAATCCTTTCATTAATAAATATTGAGATAATTTATTATTTAATTAATAATTAATGAGCTTGTTATAAGCATTTGTTTTGAAAACTTAAAAAAGAATAATATTTCTATTAATTTATACTAAAAAAAAATTAAATTATATTATATTAATAAAATTTTAAACCCTAAAAAAAACAATAAAAAATTTAAAGAAATAGGTAAATATCTTTTTCACGCTAAATATATTAATTTATCATATCGATACCGAGGTAAAGTACCCCGAATTCAAATAAATAAAAAAGAAATTAATATTAACTTCAAATAAAACATAATTCTCAATTTAAAACCACCCAAATAAATTAAAATAAACAATATTCTTATAAATAAAATTCTTGAATACTCAGCTAAAAAAATTAAAGCAAATCCACCTCTTCTATATTCAACATTAAATCCTGAAACTAATTCACTTTCACCTTCAGCAAAATCAAAGGGAGTTCGATTAGTTTCAGCTAATCTAGATCTTATTCAACATATGCTCAAAGGAAATATTAAAAAAATAAATCAAACTAATTCTTGATAAGTAAAAAAATTTATTAAATTAAAACTTATAATTATAATAATTCTAGATATTAAAATTAAAGCTAATCTAACTTCATAAGAAATTGTTTGAGCTACAGCACGTAACCCCCCTAATAAAGAATAATTTGAATTTGAAGATCAACCAGCAACTATAACAGTGTAAACACCTAATCTAGTACAACACAAAAAAAATAAAACCCCTAAATTAAAACTAATTAAATTAAAATAATAAGGAACTAATATTCAAATAATTAAAGATAAAATAAATCTCACTACAGGAGAAAAATAATAACAAATATAATTAGAAAAATTTGGATAAGTTTGTTCTTTAGTAAATAATTTAATAGCATCTGAAAAAGGCTGTAAAATACCCATAAACCCTACTTTATTTGGACCTTTACGAATTTGAATATAACCTAAAACTTTACGCTCCAATAAAGTTAAATAAGCAACCCCAATTAATACCCCAATAATCAAAATTAAAAATCCAATTAAAACTATATAAATATCAAATATAAACATTACTATCTATATAATTTAATTATATATTAATGAACTCTAAAATCATCACATTTTTCTGTCAAAATAGTATATATATATATATATATATATATATATATTAATATTATTATTATTATTATTTAAAACAAAATTAATAAAATTCAATAATTATAAATTTAATTTAAATATTCAATCCTTTCGTACTAAAATATTTTAATTTTTAAAAGATAGAAACCAACCTGGCTTACACCGGTTTGAACTCAGATCATGTAAGATTTTAATGATCGAACAGATCAAAAATTTTAAACTTCTGCATTTAAATTTTATCTTAATCCAACATCGAGGTCGCAAACTCTTTTTCTTATTTGAACTAAAAAAAAAAATTACGCTGTTATCCCTAAGGTAATTTTTTCTTATAATCAATAATATTGGATCATTTATTCACTTATAAATGTTTTTTTTAAAAAAAAGTTATATATATTTTTTTGTCACCCCAACAAAATAATTAACCTAATTTCAATTTTTATATTAAATAATCTTAATTAAATTAATTATAAAACTCTACAGGGTCTTCTCGTCTTTTTAACTTATTTTAACTTTTTAATTAAAAAATTAAATTCTAAATATAATTAAGAGACAGTTTATATTTCATCCAATCTTTCATACAAGTCATCAATTAAATGACTAATGATTATGCTACCTTTGTACAGTCAATATACTGCAGCCCTTTAATTATTAATCAGTGGGCAGATTAGACTTTATATTATTTACAAAAAGACATGTTTTTGATAAACAAGTGAATATAAATTTTTGCCGAATTCCTTTTAATTAATTTTAACAAAAATAATTTTATTTATTAATTTTATATACTAATTTTATCATTATATTAATTTTTTATAAATTAAAAAATTTTTTTTTATAAACTACATAAAAAATTATTAAATTTTTTTTTTAATAAAATTATTTATAATAAATTAAAATTTTTTAACAATTTAAATTATAAAATTTTTAATAAAATTAAATTTAATATTTATATGTATTTAAATTAAAGCTTATCCCTTAAAATATAATTTTATATAAAAAAAAAAATTAATTAATTAATTTTTTTTTTATATAAAATAAAATTAAATTTTTTTCTAAAAAAACTAGATATATTTAAAAACGATTAACATCTCATTTCAAATTAATTATTAAAAATATTTATGCTACAATAACTTTATTAATTAATTATCTCTTTTAAATTCGAGAATTTCTTACTTAAAAATAATTTTTAATAAACTCTGATACCCAAGATACATTAAATTAAAATTACTTTAAACTAATTTAATTTTCACCTATTTCAAAATTCTTTTACAATACTAATTTACTATAAATTATTTAATTTTTTCTTACAAAATACTTTAACCCCCATTAAAATATTTTTTATTAAAAATTTTTTTATTATAATAATAATTAATTAATTTTTCCCCTCAAATTAATTAATTTTTAATATCTTTTCAATGTAAATGAAATACTTTTAACTCAAGCTCTAATTTGTTCTTTCTAGAAACACTTTCCAGTACCTCTACTTTGTTACGACTTATTTCAACTTTTAATTTATATGAAAGCGACGGGCAATATGTACATATTTTAATTTTTAATCATTTTACTAAATTAAATAAAATTACATTTAAATCCACTTTCAATTAATTTTTACAAAGTAAAATTCATTTAAATAAATTTATTGTAATCCATTATATTCTTAATTATAATCTGCATCTTGATCTGATTTAAATTTATATTATAATTTTTAAATATTAATCTTATTAAAAAATATTTTTTTAACAACGATATACAAAATTATAAATTAAGTAAATTTATTCGTGGATTATCAATTATTAAACAGATTCCTCTAAATGAACTAAAATACCGCCAAATTATTTAAGTTTCAATAAATAATTATTTACTATTTTAGTATTTTAATTTTAAATTTTAATAATAGGGTATCTAATCCTAGTTTTTTACAAAATTTATTAAATCATAATTAACCCTATAAAATTTTATTAAATTAAAATTTCACTTAATAATTTAAAATTTTTATTATAAATCAAAATTTATTAATTAATTACTAATAAAATTTAATTTAATTTTTGTATAACCGCAACTGCTGGCACAAAATTTGTTATTAATTAAAATATTACTAAATCTTAATTTCTTAAATATTTAATATTAATTACTACTATAAAATAAAAATTATTATTTAAATAATTTAAAATTAACACTAAAATTTATATGTAAAATAAACTTTAAATAAAATTAATAAACCATAAAAAATTTATTTATATGAAGATTTTTTTGAATAGATTTTTTTTTTTTTTTTTTATATTAAAATATTTAATATAAATTATTAAATTTTAAATAATTTTTTCTTATTTCTTTTTATAATAATTATATTAAACCTAAATTATATATTAAACAATTAATAATTATATAAATTATATTATATTAATATAATTAATTTTAATTATTAATTATTAATATAAATAATATTTATATTAATATATTAAAATTTTAATATAATAATAATTAATATTTAATTAAATAATTATTAAAATATTTAATATAAATTATTAAATTTTAAATAATTTTTTCTTATTTCTTTTTATAATAATTATATTAAACCTAAATTATATATTAAACAATTAATAATTATATAAATTATATTATATTAATATAATTAATTTTAATTATTAATTATTAATATAAATAATATTTATATTAATATATTAAAATTTTAATATAATAATAATTAGTATTTAATTAAATAATTATTAAAATATTTAATATAAATTATTAAATTTTAAATAATTTTTTCTTATTTCTTTTTATAATAATTATATTAAACCTAAATTATATATTAAACAATTAATAATTATATAAATTATATTATATTAATATAATTAATTTTAATTATTAATTATTAATATAAATAATATTTATATTAATATATTAAAATTTTAATATAATAATAATTAATATTTAATTAAATAATTATTAAAATATTTAATATAAATTATTAAATTTTAAATAATTTTTTCTTATTTCTTTTTATAATTAATTATATTAATATATTATAATTTATATTAACAATTAATAATATATAAATTATATTATATTAATATAATTAATTTTAATTATTAATTATTAATATAAATAATATTTATATTAATATATTAAAATTTAATATAATAATAATTAGTATTTAATTAAATAATTATTAAAATATTTAATATAAATTATTAAATTTTAAATAATTTTTTCTTATTTCTTTTTATAATAATTATATTAAACCTAAATTATATATTAAACAATTAATAATTATATAAATTATATTATATTAATATAATTAATTTTAATTATTAATTATTAATATAAATAATATTTATATTAATATATTAAAATTTTAATATAATAATAATTAATATTTAATTAAATAATTATTAAAATATTTAATATAAATTATTAAATTTTAAATAATTTTTTCTTATTTCTTTTTATAATAATTATATTAAACCTAAATTATATATTAAACAATTAATAATTATATAAATTATATTATATTAATATAATTAATTTTAATTATTAATTATTAATATAAATAATATTTATATTAATATATTAAAATTTTAATATAATAATAATTAGTATTTAATTAAATAATTATTAAACCATTTTTAATAAATTTTCATATAAATAAAAAAAACAATTCTTAAAAATAAGCTAAACTAAGCTTTTGGGTTCATACCCCAAATATAAAGGAAATACCTTTTTTTTAAAAATAAAGTGCCTGATTAAAGGGTTATTCTGATAGGATAAATTAAGTAATTATTTTACCTTTATTATATTTTATAGAATTAAACTATATCTAATAATATCAAAAACTATTGTGCATCTTACACTAAAATATAATAACTTGAATTGTAAATTCTCAAAAGAAATGTTTATTTCTTATTTTAAATTTTTTTTTTATTTAACTCTAATAAGATATTTTTTCTTTTTATTTTATTTTTTAGAACCTTAATTTCAATTTCTTCTAACTCATGGTTTGGATGTTGAATTGGGTTAGAAATTAATCTTTTAAGATTTATCCCCCTAATTTCTAATTCCAATAATTTAATATCAACTGAAGCATCTTTAAAATATTTTCTTACACAATCTATTGCATCTATTAATTTTTTATTTACAATTTTAATTAAAATAATTTTTATAAAAAATTTTGAAATAAGTAATTTTATTTCTATTATAATAAATTCTTCAATACTTATAAAAATAGGAAGAGCCCCCTTCCATTTTTGATTCCCTAATATTATTGAAGGTTTATCTTGATTTAATAGATTTATCTTAATAACTTGGCAAAAAATTACCCCTATAATTATTTTATCCTACTATTTAAATAAAAATTTTATTATTATTATTATTTTATTAAATATTATAATTGGAGCTATTGGAGGCTTAAATCAAACTTCTTTACGAAAATTAATAGCTTTCTCTTCAATTAATAATTTAGGTTGAATGCTTTCATCTATTATAATTAGAGAAACTTTATGATTTTTTTATATTTTTTTATATTCATTATTAATTAGAATTATATGCTTTCTATTTTACATATTAAATATATATTTTATTAATCAGTTATTTATTAATAACATAAATTTTTTTATTAAAATTAACTTACTAATTAATTTTCTTTCTTTAGGGGGATTACCTCCTTTTATTGGATTTTTCCCTAAATGAATTATTATTAATTTTTAATTAATAATAATATATATATATTAACTTTTATTTTTATTATAATAAGTTTAATTATATTATTCTTTTATATTCGTATTAGCTACTCTGCTTTCATGTTTAATTATTTAAAAATAAAATGATTTAAGATTTTAATTAAAAATAATTATTTTTTATTAATTAATTTTTTTTCTTTTATTTCTTTGATAGGAATAATTCTTAGAACTTTTTTTTTTTATTAAGGTTTTAAGTTAAATTAAACTAATAATCTTCAAAATTATTTATAAAGAAATTATTCTTTAAGCCTTAATAGAAATTTCTATTCCTTAAAATTTGCAATTTTAAATCATTATTGAATATAAAGCTAATTAATAAAAGAGAAATTTCTCGTTAATAAATTTACAATTTATCGCTTAACATCTCAGCCATTTTATTTCAATAGCGAAAATGACTTTACTCAACAAATCATAAAGACATTGGAACATTATATTTTATTTTTGGGATTTGAGCAGGTATGGTAGGAACTTCCTTAAGATTGTTAATTCGAGCTGAATTAGGAAACCCTGGATCTTTAATTGGAGATGATCAAATTTATAATACTATTGTTACAGCTCATGCTTTCATTATAATTTTTTTTATAGTTATACCTATTATAATTGGAGGATTTGGAAATTGATTAGTACCTTTAATATTAGGAGCCCCAGATATAGCATTTCCACGAATAAATAATATAAGTTTTTGATTACTTCCCCCCTCTTTAACTCTTTTAATTTCAAGAAGAATTGTAGAAAATGGAGCAGGAACAGGATGAACAGTGTACCCCCCACTCTCATCTAATATTGCCCATGGAGGAAGTTCTGTGGATTTAGCTATTTTTTCACTTCATTTAGCTGGTATTTCTTCTATTTTAGGAGCTATTAATTTTATTACAACAATTATCAATATACGATTAAACAGTTTATCTTTTGATCAAATACCTTTATTTATTTGAGCTGTAGGAATTACTGCATTCTTATTATTATTATCTTTACCTGTTTTAGCGGGAGCTATTACAATATTACTAACAGATCGAAATTTAAATACATCATTTTTTGATCCTGCAGGAGGTGGAGATCCAATTTTATATCAACATTTATTTTGATTTTTTGGACACCCAGAAGTTTATATTTTAATTTTACCAGGATTTGGTATAATCTCACACATTATTTCCCAAGAAAGAGGTAAAAAGGAAACGTTTGGATGTTTAGGTATAATTTATGCAATATTAGCAATTGGATTATTAGGTTTTATTGTTTGAGCTCATCATATATTCACAGTAGGTATAGATATTGATACTCGAGCTTATTTTACATCAGCAACAATAATTATTGCTGTTCCCACCGGAATTAAAATTTTTAGTTGATTAGCTACCTTTCATGGAACTCAAATTAATTATTCCCCCTCTATTTTATGAAGATTAGGCTTCGTATTTTTATTTACAGTAGGGGATTAACAGGAGTAATTTTATCAAATTCATCAATTGATATTACTCTTCATGATACTTACTATGTAGTAGCACATTTCCACTATGTTCTATCTATAGGAGCTGTATTTGCAATTTTAGGGGGATTTATTCATTGATATCCTTTATTTACAGGATTATCTTTAAACCCTTATCTTTTAAAAATTCAATTTTTTATTATATTTATTGGAGTTAATTTAACTTTTTTCCCACAACATTTTTAGGTTTAGCGGGAATACCCCGACGATATTCTGATTATCCTGATTCTTATATTTCTTGAAATATTATTTCATCCTTAGGGTCTTATATTTCATTGTTAGCTACTATATTTATATTAATTATTATCTGAGAATCATTAATTAACCAACGAATTGCCCTATTTACTTTAAACTTATCATCTTCAATTGAATGATATCAAAATCTGCCCCCTGCTGAACATTCATATAATGAATTACCTATTTTAAGAAATTTATTCTAATATGGCAGATTATATGTAATGGATTTAAACCCCATTTATAAAGGAATATCCTTTTTTTAGAAATTGCAACATGATCTAATTTTAACTTACAAAATGGAGCATCTCCTTTAATAGAACAAATTATTTTTTTTCACGATCATACTTTAATTATTCTTATTATAATTACAATTTTAGTTGGTTACTTAATATCAAGATTATTATTTAATAAATATGTTAATCGATTTTTATTAGAAGGACAAATAATTGAATTAATTTGAACTATTTTACCAGCAATTACTTTAATTTTTATTGCATTACCCTCTTTACGTTTATTATATTTATTAGATGAATTAAATAACCCCCTTATTACTTTAAAATCTATTGGCCATCAATGGTATTGAAGTTATGAATATTCAGATTTTTCATAATATCGAATTTGATTCTTATATAATCCCCTCTAATGAAATATCCCCTAACAATTTTCGTTTATTAGATGTAGATAATCGAATTATTTTACCAATAAATAACCAAATTCGAATTATAGTGACAGCTACAGATGTGATCCACTCTTGAACTATCCCATCTTTAGGTGTAAAAGTAGACGCTAACCCAGGACGACTTAATCAAACTAATTTTTTCATTAATCGACCTGGAATTTTTTATGGGCAATGTTCTGAAATTTGTGGGGCTAATCATAGATTTATACCTATTGTAATCGAAAGAATTTCAATTAAAAATTTTATTAATTGAATTAATAATTACTCTTCATTAGATAACTGAAAGCAAGTACTGGTCTCTTAAACCATTTTATAGTAAATTAGCGCTTACTTCTAATGAAATAATCAAAGAATTAGTTAATCTATAACATAAATATGTCAAATTTAAATTATTACTTTATAGTAATATTCTTTTATCCCACAAATAATACCAATTAATTGAGTAATTTCTTTTTTATTTTTTTTTATTAATTTATTTAATTTTTAATATTATAAATTATTATATTTTTAATAAAAAAATTTCAAACAATAAAAAAATTTTAAATTTAAAATTAAAAAACTTAAATTGAAAATGATAAGCAATTTATTTTCAATTTTTGACCCATCAACTAACCTTTTTAATATCCCCTTTAATTGGATTAGAACAATTTTAGGAATTATATTTATTCCTTATTCATTTTGATTAATCCCAAATCGTCATTATTTTTTATGAAATTTTATTTTATTAAAACTTCATAATGAATTTAAAACTTTATTAAAAAATAATTATTTTCAAGGTTCTACTTTTATTTTTATTTCTATATTTTCTTTTATTTTATTTAATAATTTTTTTAGGTTTATTCCCATATATTTTCACTAGAACAAGTCACTTAACTTTATCTCTATCAATTTCTTTACCTTTATGAATTAGATTTATAATTTATGGATGAATTAATAACTCTCAACATATATTTATTCACATAATTCCACAAGGAACACCATCTATTTTAATACCTTTTATAGTTTTAATTGAAACAATTAGAAATATTATTCGACCAGGAACTTTAGCTGTTCGTTTAACAGCAAATATAATTGCAGGACATTTATTAATAACTCTTTTAAGAGGGACTGGAACTAGAATAAATTCTTATTTTGTTATTTTTTTAATCATTATTCAAATCTTATTATTAATTTTAGAGTCAGCAGTAGCTATTATTCAATCCTATGTAATTGCAATTTTAAGAACATTATATTCTAGAGAAGTAAATTAATGAAAACAAATTTTAATCATCCATTTCATCTAGTAGATTACAGACCATGACCTTTAACGGGAGCTATTGGAGTTATAGTTCTTGTAACAGGTATAGTAAAATGATTTCATAATTTTAATATAAATTTATTAATATTAGGTTATTTAATCATTATTTTAACAATATATCAATGATGACGAGATATTTGTCGAGAAGGAACTTTACAAGGTAAACATACAATCTTAGTTACTAAAGGACTACGATGAGGAATAATTCTATTTATTGTATCTGAAATTTTTTTTTTTATTTCTTTTTTTGAGCATTTTTTCACAGAAGACTTACACCTAATATTGAAATTGGGGCTATTTGACCCCCTACAAGAATTATCCCCTTTAACCCCTTTCAAATTCCCCTATTAAATACAATTATTTTAATTAGATCAGGAGTATCTGTTACATGAGCTCATCATGCTATTATAGAAAATAATAACTCTCAAATAACTCAAGGTCTTTTTATTACAATTATTTTAGGAATTTATTTTTCAATCCTTCAAGCATATGAATATTTTGAAGCTCCTTTTACTATTGCTGATAGTATTTATGGTGCAACATTTTTTATAGCAACAGGATTTCATGGTTTACATGTAATTATTGGAACATTATTCCTTTTTATTTGCCTAATTCGTCATTTAAATAATCATTTTTCTAGAGACCATCATTTTGGATTTGAGGCAGCAGCTTGATATTGACATTTTGTAGATGTAGTATGATTATTCCTTTATATTTCTATTTATTGATGGGGAAATTAATTATTTATATAATATATTTAGTATATTTGACTTCCAATCAAAAAGTTTAATAATTTTAATATAAATAATTATTTTAATAACAAATATTTTTATTATTATTATATTAGTATCTAACATTATAATGTTAATTTCTATTATTTTATCAAAAAAAACTTTCTCAGATCGAGAAAAATGTTCCCCATTTGAATGTGGATTTGACCCTAAATCCTCCGCGCGGATCCCATTCTCATTACATTTTTTTTTAATTACTGTAATTTTTCTAATTTTTGATGTAGAAATTGCCCTTATTTTTCCTATTATCCCCCTATTTAAATTAGTAAATTTTATTTTTTGAGTGAAAATTAGTTTTTTTTTTATTTTAATCTTATTAATTGGACTATATCATGAATGAAATCAAAATATATTAAACTGAACTAATTAAATTAGGATTGTAGTTTAAATAAAACATTTGATTTGCATTCAAAAAATATTAATCATTTAATTTATCTTAAATAAGAAGCAATTATGCATTTAATTTCGACTTAAAAGAAAGAGTTAATAAACTCCTTATTTAATATATATATATATATATATATATAATACTATTGAATTAATTGAAACCAAAAAAGAGGTATATCACTGTTAATGATAAAATTGAATTAAATTCCAATTAAATTCAGAAGTATAAAGATTAAAATTAAGCTGCTAACTTAATTTTTAGTGGTTAAATTCCATTAATACTTCTATTTATATAGTTTAAATTAAAACTTTACATTTTCATTGTAAAAATAAAATAAATACTATTTTTATAAATAACAAATAATTATTTAAAGATAATTATATCTCCTTAATATCTTCAATATTACACTCTAATTTATAAGCTATTTAAA
>CAJVQS020000002.1:0-11705 GCA_911387795.2 Apamea monoglypha | reverse complement strand
GCTTGTTCTTTCAGTGGTTGATGGTGCGCCGTCAGTGGTTATGGTCGTCCTTTCACTGGTTGAGCTTGAGCCATCAGTGGAAGTGCTTGTGCTTTCGGTAGTGGTACTTGTTCCAGCTGTGGTTGAAGGTGTGCCATCAGTGGTTATGGTTGTGCTTTCACTGGTTGAGCTTGTTCCGGCAGTGGAAGTGCTTGCGTCTTCGGTGGTTGTGCTTGTTCCATCAGTGGTTGAAGGTGTGACTTCAGTGGATATTGTTGTGCTATCAGTGGTTGAGCTTGAGCCATCTGGGGAAGCGCTTGTGCCGTCGGTGGTTGAAGGTGTGACATCAGTGGTTATTGTTGTGCTTTCAGTGGTCAAACTTGAGCCATCAGTGGAAGTGCTTGTGCTAATGGTAGATGTGCTTGTTCCATCAGTGGTTGATGGTGTGCCATCAGTGGATATTGTTGTGCTATCAGTGGCCGAGCTTGACCCATCAGTGGAAATGGTTGATGGTGTGCCATCAGTGGTTATGGTCGTGCTTTCACTGGTTGAGCTTGTTCCGGCAGTGGAAGTGCTTGCGTCTTCGGTGGTTGTGCTTGTTCCATCAGTGGTTGATGGAGTGAAATCAGTAGTTATTGTTGTGCTTTCAGTGGTCAAACTTGAGCCATCAGTGGAAGTGCTTGTGCTAATGGTAGATGTGCTTGTTCCAGCAGTGGTTGATGGTGTGCCATCAGTGGATATTGTTGTGCTATCAGTGGTTGAGCTTGTTCCGGCAGTGGAAGTGCTTGCGTCTTCGGTGGTTGTGCTTGTTCCATCAGTGGTTGATGGAGTGAAATCAGTAGTTATTGTTGTGCTTTCAGTGGTCAAACTTGAGCCATCAGTGGAAGTGCTTGTGCTAATGGTAGATGTGCTTGTTCCATCAGTGGTTGATGGTGTGCCATCAGTGGATATTGTTGTGCTATCAGTGGCCGAGCTTGACCCATCAGTGGAAATGGTTGATGGTGTGCCATCAGTGGTTATGGTCGTGCTTTCACTGGTTGAGCTTGTTCCGGCAGTGGAAGTGCTTGCGTCTTCGGTGGTTGTGCTTGTTCTTTCAGTGGTTGATGGTGTGACTTCAGTGGATATTGTTGTGCTATCAGTGGTTGAGCTTGAGCCATCTGGGGAAGCGCTTGTGCCGTCGGTGGTTGAAGGTGTGACATCAGTGGTTATTGTTGTGCTTTCAGTGGTCAAACTTGAGCCATCAGTGGAAGTGCTTGTGC
Source organism: Apamea monoglypha (assembly GCA_911387795.2). NCBI lineage: Eukaryota > Metazoa > Arthropoda > Insecta > Lepidoptera > Noctuidae > Apamea > Apamea monoglypha. The sequence goes on along the minus strand of CAJVQS020000002.1, from coordinate 10,467 downwards.
TAATGGTAGATGTGCTTGTTCCATCAGTGGTTGATGGTGTGCCATCAGTGGATATTGTTGTGCTATCAGTGGCTGAGCTTGACCCATCAGTGGAAATGGTTGATGGTGTGCCATCAGTGGTTATGGTCGTGCTTTCACTGGTTGAGCTTGTTCCGGCAGTGGAAGTGCTTGCGTCTTCGGTGGTTGTGCTTGTTCTTTCAGTGGTTGATGGAGTGAAATCAGTAGTTATTGTTGTGCTTTCAGTGGTCAAACTTGAGCCATCAGTGGAAGTGCTTGTGCTAATGGTAGATGTGCTTGTTCCATCAGTGGTTGATGGTGTGCCATCAGTGGTTATGGTCGTGCTTTGACCGGTTGAGCTTGAGCCATCAGTGGAAGTGCTTGTACTGTCGGTGGTTGTGCTTGTTCTTTCAGTGGTTGATGGAGTGAAATCAGTAGTTATTGTTGTGCTATCAGTGGTTGAGCTTAAGCCATCTGGGGAAGCGCTTGTGCCGTCGGTGGTTGAAGGTGTGACATCAGTGGTTATTGTTGTGCTTTCAGTGGTCAAACTTGAGCCATCAGTGGAAGTGCTTGTGCTAATGGTAGATGTGCTTGTTCCATCAGTGGTTGATGGTGTGCCATCAGTGGATATTGTTGTGCTATCAGTGGCTGAGCTTGACCCATCAGTGGAAATGGTTGATGGTGTGCCATCAGTGGTTATGGTCGTGCTTTCACTGGTTGAGCTTGTTCCGGCAGTGGAAGTGCTTGCGTCTTCGGTGGTTGTGCTTGTTCCATCAGTGGTTGAAGGTGTGACTTCAGTGGATATTGTTGTGCTATCAGTGGTTGAGCTTGAGCCATCTGGGGAAGCGCTTGTGCCGTCGGTGGTTGAAGGTGTGACATCAGTGGTTATTGTTGTGCTTTCAGTGGTCAAACTTGAGCCATCAGTGGAAGTGCTTGTGCTAATGGTAGATGTGCTTGTTCCATCAGTGGTTGATGGTGTGCCATCAGTGGTTATTGTTGTGCTATCAGTGGTCAAACTTGAGCCATCAGTGGAAGTGCTTGTGCCGTCGGTGGTTGTGCTTGTTCTTTCAGTGGTTGATGGAGTGAAATCAGTAGTTATTGTTGTGCTTTCAGTGGTCAAACTTGAGCCATCAGTGGAAAAGCTTGTGCTAATGGTAGATGTGCTTGTTCCATCAGTGGTTGATGGTGTGCCATCAGTGGTTATGGTCGTGCTTTTACCGGTTGAGCTTGAGCCATCAGTGGAAGTGCTTGTACTGTCGGTGGTTGTGCTTGTTCTTTCAGTGGTTGATGGAGTGAAATCAGTAGGTATTGTTGTGCTTTCAGTGGTCAAACTTGAGCCATCAGTGGAAGTGCTTGTGCTAATGGTAGATGTGCTTGTTCCATCAGTGGTTGATGGTGTGCCATCAGTGGATATTGTTGTGCTATCAGTGGCCGAGCTTGACCCATCAGTGGAAATGGTTGATGGTGTGCCATCAGTGGTTATGGTCGTGCTTTCACTGGTTGAGCTTGTTCCGGCAGTGGAAGTGCTTGCGTCTTCGGTGGTTGTGCTTGTTCTTTCAGTGGTTGATGGTGTGCCATCAGTGGTTATGGTCGTGCTTTCACTGGTTGAGCTTGAGCCATCAGTGGAAGTGCTTGTGCTTTCGGTAGTGGTACTTGTTCCAGCTGTGGTTGAAGGTGTGCCATCAGTGGTTATGGTTGTGCTTTCACTGGTTGAGCTTGTTCCGGCAGTGGAAGTGCTTGCGTCTTCGGTGGTTGTGCTTGTTCCATCAGTGGTTGAAGGTGTGACTTCAGTGGATATTGTTGTGCTATCAGTGGTTGAGCTTGAGCCATCTGGGGAAGCGCTTGTGCCGTCGGTGGTTGAAGGTGTGACATCAGTGGTTATTGTTGTGCTTTCAGTGGTCAAACTTGAGCCATCAGTGGAAGTGCTTGTGCTAATGGTAGATGTGCTTGTTCCATCAGTGGTTGATGGTGTGCCATCAGTGGATATTGTTGTGCTATCAGTGGCCGAGCTTGACCCATCAGTGGAAATGGTTGATGGTGTGCCATCAGTGGTTATGGTCGTGCTTTCACTGGTTGAGCTTGAGCCATCAGTGGAAGTGCTTGTTCTTTCGGTAGTGGTACTTGTTCCAGCTGTGGTTGAAGGTGTGCCATCAGTGGTTATGGTTGTGCTTTTACTGGTTGAGCTTGTTCCGGCAGTGGAAGTGCTTGCGTCTTCGGTGGTTGTGCTTGTTCTTTCAGTGGTTGATGGAGTGAAATCAGTAGTTATTGTTGTGCTTTCAGTGGTTAAACTTGAGCCATCAGTGGAAGTGCTTGTGCTAATGGTAGATGTGCTTGTTCCATCAGTGGTTGATGGTGTGCCATCAGTGGTTATGGTTGTGCTTTGACCGGTTGGGCTTGAGCCATCAGTGGAAGTGCTTGTACTGTCGGTGGTTGTGCTTGTTCTTTCAGTGGTTGATGGAGTGAAATCAGTAGTTATTGTTGTGCTTTCAGTGGTCAAACTTGAGCCATCAGTGGAAGTGCTTGTGCTAATGGTAGATGTGCTTGTTCCATCAGTGGTTGATGGTGTGCCATCAGTGGATATTGTTGTGCTATCAGTGGCCGAGCTTGACCCATCAGTGGAAATGGTTGATGGTGTGCCATCAGTGGTTATGGTCGTGCTTTCACTGGTTGAGCTTGTTCCGGCAGTGGAAGTGCTTGCGTCTTCGGTGGTTGTGCTTGTTCTTTCAGTGGTTGATGGTGTGCCGTCAGTGGTTATTGTTGTGCTTTCAGTGGTTGAGCTTGAGCCATCAGTGGAAGTGCTTGTGCTTTCGGTAGTGGTACTTATTCCAGCTGTGGTTGAAGGTGTGTCATCAGTGGTTATGGTTGTGCTTTCACTGGTTGAGCTTGTTCCGGCAGTGGAAGTGCTTGCGTCTTCGGTGGTTGTGCTTGTTCCATCAGTGGTTGAAGGTGTGACTTCAGTGGATATTGTTGTGCTATCAGTGGTTGAGCTTGAGCCATCTGGGGAAGCGCTTGTGCCGTCGGTGGTTGAAGGTGTGACATCAGTGGTTATTGTTGTGCTTTCAGTGGTCAAACTTGAGCCATCAGTGGAAGTGCTTGTGCTAATGGTAGATGTGCTTGTTCCATCAGTGGTTGATGGTGTGCCATCAGTGGTTATGGTTGTGCTTTGACCGGTTGAGCTTGAGCCATCAGTGGAAGTGCTTGTACTGTCGGTGGTTGTGCTTGTTCTTTCAGTGGTTGATGGAGTGAAATCAGTAGTTATTGTTGTGCTTTCAGTGGTCAAACTTGAGCCATCAGTGGAAGTGCTTGTGCTAATGGTAGATGTGCTTGTTCCATCAGTGGTTGATGGTGTGCCATCAGTGGATATTGTTGTGCTATCAGTGGCCGAGCTTGACCCATCAGTGGAAATGGTTGATGGTGTGCCATCAGTGGTTATGGTCGTGCTTTCACTGGTTGAGCTTGTTCCGGCAGTGGAAGTGCTTGCGTCTTCGGTGGTTGTGCTTGTTCTTTCAGTGGTTGATGGTGTGCCATCAGTGGTTATGGTCGTGCTTTCACTGGTTGAGCTTGAGCCATCAGTGGAAGTGCTGGTGCTTTCGGTAGTGGTACTAGTTCCAGCTGTGGTTGAAGGTGTGCCATCAGTGGTTATGGTTGTGCTTTCACTGGTTGAGCTTGTTCCGGCAGTGGAAGTGCTTGCGTCTTCGGTGATTGTGCTTGTTCCATCAGTGGTTGAAGGTGTGACTTCAGTGGATATTGTTGTGCTATCAGTGGTTGAGCTTGAGCCATCAGTGGAAATGGTTGATGGTGTGCCATCAGTGGTTATGGTCGTGCTTTCACTGGTTGAGCTTGTTTCGGCAGTGGAAGTGCTTGCGTCTTCGGTGGTTGTGCTTGTTCTTTCAGTGGTTGATGGAGTGAAAGCAGTAGTTATTGTTGTGCTTTCAGTGGTCAAACTTGAGCCATCAGTGGAAGTGCTTGTGCTAATGGTAGATGTGCTTGTTCCATCAGTGGTTGATGGTGTGCCATCAGTGGATATTGTTGTGCTATCAGTGGCCGAGCTTGACCCATCAGTGGAAATGGTTGATGGTGTGCCATCAGTGGTTATGGTCGTGCTTTCACTGGTTGAGCTTGTTCCGGCAGTGGAAGTGCTTGCGTCTTCGGTGGTTGTGCTTGTTCTTTCAGTGGTTGATGGTGTGCCATCAGTGGTTATGGTCGTGCTTTCACTGGTTGAGCTTGAGCCATCAGTGGAAGTGCTGGTGCTTTCGGTAGTGGTACTTGTGCCAGCTGTGGTTGAAGGTGTGCCATCAGTGGTTATGGTTGTGCTTTCACTGGTTGAGCTTGTTCCGGCAGTGGAAGTGCTTGCGTCTTCGGTGGTTGTGCTTGTTCCATCAGTGGTTGAAGGTGTGACTTCAGTGGATATTGTTGTGCTATCAGTGGTTGAGCTTGAGCCATCTGGGGAAGCGCTTGTGCCGTCGGTGGTTGAAGGTGTGACATCAGTGGTTATTGTTGTGCTTTCAGTGGTCAAACTTGATCCATCAGTGGAAGTGCTTGTGCCAATGGTAGATGTGCTTGTTCCATCAGTGGTTGATGGTGTGCCATCAGTGGATATTGTTGTGCTATCAGTGGCCGAGCTTGACCCATCAGTGGAAATGGTTGATGGTGTGCCATCAGTGGTTATGGTCGTGCTTTCACTGGTTGAGCTAGTTTCGGCAGTGGAAGTGCTTGCGTCTTCGGTAATTGTGCTTGTTCTTTCAGTGGTTGATGGAGTGAAATCAGTAGTTATTGTTGTGCTTTCAGTGGTCAAACTTGAGCCATCAGTGGAAGTGCTTGTGCTAATGGTAGATGTGCTTGTTCCATCAGTGGTTATGGTCGTGCTTTGACCGGTTGAGCTTGAGCCATCAGTGGAAGTGCTTGTACTGTCGGTGGTTGTGCTTGTTCCATCAGTGGTTGATGGTGTGCCATCAGTGGATATTGTTGTGCTTTCACTGGTTGAGCTTGAGCCATCAGTGGAAGTGCTTGTGCTTTCGGTAGTGGTACTTGTTCCAGCTGTGGTTGAAGGTGTGCCATCAGTGGTTATGGTTGTGCTTTCACTGGTTGAGCTTGTTCCGGCAGTGGAAGTGCTTGCGTCTTCGGTGGTTGTGCTTGTTCCATCAGTGGTTGAAGGTGTGACTTCAGTGGATATTGCTGTGCTATCAGTGGTTGAGCTTGAGCCATCAGTGGAAATGGTTGATGGTGTGCCATCAGTGGTTATGGTCGTGCTTTCACTGGTTGAGCTTGTTTCGGCAGTGGAAGTGCTTGCGTCTTCGGTGGTTGTGCTTGTTCTTTCAGTGGTTGATGGAGTGAAATCAGTAGTTATTGTTGTGCTTTCAGTGGTCAAACTTGAGCCATCAGTGGAAGTGCTCGTGCTAATGGTAGATGTGCTTGTTCCATCAGTGGTTGATGGTGTGCCATCAGTGGTTATGGTCGTGCTTTGACCGGTTGAACTTGAGCCATCAGTGGAAGTGCTTGTACTGTCGGTGGTTCTGCTTGTTCTTTCAGTGGTTGATGGAGTGAAATCAGTAGTTATTGTTGTGCTTTCAGTGGTCAAACTTGAGCCATCAGTGGAAGTGCTTGTGCTTATGGTAGGTGTGCTTGTTCCATCAGTGGTTGATGGTGTGCCATCAGTGGATATTGTTGTGCTATCAGTGGCCGAGCTTGACCCATCAGTGGAAATGGTTGATGGTGTGCCATCAGTGGTTATGGTCGTGCTTTCACTGGTTGAGCTTGTTCCGGCAGTGGAAGTGCTTGCGTCTTCGGTGGTTGTGCTTGTTCCATCAGTGGTTGATGGAGTGAAATCAGTAGTTATTGTTGTGCTTTCAGTGGTCAAACTTGAGCCATCAGTGGAAGTGCTTGTGCTAATGGTAGATGTGCTTGTTCCATCAGTGGTTGATGGTGTGCCATCAGTGGATATTGTGTTCCATCAGTGGTTGAGCTTGTTCCGGCAGTGGAAGTGCTTGCGTCTTCGGTGGTTGTGCTTGTTCCATCAGTGGTTATGGTCGTGCTTTGACCGGTTGAGCTTGAGCCATCAGTGGAAGTGCTTGTACTGTCGGTGGTTGTGCTTGTTCCATCAGTGGTTGATGGTGTGCCATCAGTGGATATTGTTGTGCTTCCACTGGTTGAGCTTGAGCCATCAGTGGAAGTGCTTGTGCTTTCGGTAGTGGTACTTGTTCCAGCTGTGGTTGAAGGTGTGCCATCAGTGGTTATGGTTGTGCTTTCACTGGTTGAGCTTGTTCCGGCAGTGGAAGTGCTTGCGTCTTCGGTGGTTGTGCTTGTTCCATCAGTGGTTGAAGGTGTGACTTCAGTGGATATTGTTGTGCTATCAGTGGTTGAGCTTGAGCCATCAGTGGAAATGGTTGATGGTGTGCCATCAGTGGTTATGGTCGTGCTTTCACTGGTTGAGCTTGTTTCGGCAGTGGAAGTGCTTGCGTCTTCGGTGGTTGTGCTTGTTCTTTCAGTGGTTGATGGAGTGAAATCAGTAGTTATTGTTGTGCTTTCAGTGGTCAAACTTGAGCCATCAGTGGAAGTGCTCGTGCTAATGGTAGATGTGCTTGTTCCATCAGTGGTTGATGGTGTGCCATCAGTGGTTATGGTCGTGCTTTGACCGGTTGAGCTTGAGCCATCAGTGGAAGTGCTTGTACTGTCGGTGGTTGTGCTTGTTCCATCAGTGGTTGATGGTGTGCCATCAGTGGATATTGTTGTGCTTTCACTGGTTGAGCTTGAGCCATCAGTGGAAGTGCTTGTGCTTTCGGTAGTGGTACTTGTTCCAGCTGTGGTTGAAGGTGTGCCATCAGTGGTTATGGTTGTGCTTTCACTGGTTGAGCTTGTTCCGGCAGTGGAAGTGCTTGCGTCTTCGGTGGTTGTGCTTGTTCCATCAGTGGTTGAAGGTGTGACTTCAGTGGATATTGTTGTGCTATCAGTGGTTGAGCTTGAGCCATCAGTGGAAATGGTTGATGGTGTGCCATCAGTGGTTATGGTCGTGCTTTCACTGGTTGAGCTTGTTTCGGCAGTGGAAGTGCTTGCGTCTTCGGTGGTTGTGCTTGTTCTTTCAGTGGTTGATGGAGTGAAATCAGTAGTTATTGTTGTGCTTTCAGTGGTCAAACTTGAGCCATCAGTGGAAGTGCTCGTGCTAATGGTAGATGTGCTTGTTCCATCAGTGGTTGATGGTGTGCCATCAGTGGTTATGGTCGTGCTTTGACCGGTTGAACTTGAGCCATCAGTGGAAGTGCTTGTACTGTCGGTGGTTCTGCTTGTTCTTTCAGTGGTTGATGGAGTGAAATCAGTAGTTATTGTTGTGCTTTCAGTGGTCAAACTTGAGCCATCAGTGGAAGTGCTTGTGCTTATGGTAGGTGTGCTTGTTCCATCAGTGGTTGATGGTGTGCCATCAGTGGATATTGTTGTGCTATCAGTGGCCGAGCTTGACCCATCAGTGGAAATGGTTGATGGTGTGCCATCAGTGGTTATGGTCGTGCTTTCACTGGTTGAGCTTGTTCCGGCAGTGGAAGTGCTTGCGTCTTCGGTGGTTGTGCTTGTTCTTTCAGTGGTTGATGGTGTGCCATCAGTGGCCGAGCTTGACCCATCAGTGGAAATGGTTGATGGTGTGCCATCAGTGGTTATGGTCTTGCTTTCACTGGTTGAGCTTGTTCCGGCAGTGGAAGTGCTTGAGTCTTCGGTGGTTGTGCTTGTTCTTTCAGTGGTTGATGGAGTGAAATCAGTAGTTATTGTTGTGCTTTCAGTGGTTAAACTTGAGCCATCAGTGGAAGTGCTTGTGCTAATGGTAGATGTGCTTGTTCCATCAGTGGTTGATGGTGTGCCATCAGTGGTTATGGTTGTGCTTTGACCGGTTGGGCTTGAGCCATCAGTGGAAGTGCTTGTACTGTCGGTGGTTGTGCTTGTTCTTTCAGTGGTTGATGGAGTGAAATCAGTAGTTATTGTTGTGCTTTCAGTGGTCAAACTTGAGCCATCAGTGGAAGTGCTTGTGCTAATGGTAGATGTGCTTGTTCCATCAGTGGTTGATGGTGTGCCATCAGTGGATATTGTTGTGCTATCAGTGGCCGAGCTTGACCCATCAGTGGAAATGGTTGATGGTGTGCCATCAGTGGTTATGGTCGTGCTTTCACTGGTTGAGCTTGAGCCATCAGTGGAAGTGCTTGTACTGTCGGTGGTTGTGCTTGTTCTTTCAGTGGTTGATGGAGTGAAATCAGTAGTTATTGTTGTGCTTTCAGTGGTCAAACTTGAGCCATCAGTGGAAGTGCTTGTGCTAATGGTAGATGTGCTTGTTCCATCAGTGGTTGATGGTGTGCCATCAGTGGATATTGTTGTGCTATCAGTGGCCGAGCTTGACCCATCAGTGGAAATGGTTGATGGTGTGCCATCAGTGGTTATGGTCGTGCTTTCACTGGTTGAGCTTGAGCCATCAGTGGAAGTGCTTGTTCTTTCGGTAGTGGTACTTGTTCCAGCTGTGGTTGAAGGTGTGCCATCAGTGGTTATGGTTGTGCTTTCACTGGTTGAGCTTGTTCCGGCAGTGGAAGTGCTTGCATCTTCGGTGGTTGTGCTTGTTCTTTCAGTGGTTGATGGAGTGAAATCAGTAGTTATTTTTGTGCTTTCAGTGGTTAAACTTGAGCCATCAGTGGAAGTGCTTGTGCTAATGGTAGATGTGCTTGTTCCATCAGTGGTTGATGGTGTGCCATCAGTGGTTATGGTTGTGCTTTGACCGGTTGGGCTTGAGCTATCAGTGGAAGTGCTTGTACTGTCGGTGGTTGTGCATGTTCTTTCAGTGGTTGATGGAGTGAAATCAGTAGTTATTGTTGTGCTTTCAGTGGTCAAACTTGAGCCATCAGTGGAAGTGCTTGTGCTAATGGTAGATGTGCTTGTTCCATCAGTGGTTGATGGTGTGCCATCAGTGGATATTGTTGTGCTATCAGTGGCCGAGCTTGACCCATCAGTGGAAATGGTTGATGGTGTGCCATCAGTGGTTATGGTCGTGCTTTCACTGGTTGAGCTTGAGCCATCAGTGGAAGTGCTTGTTCTTTCGGTAGTGGTACTTGTTCCAGCTGTGGTTGAAGGTGTGCCATCAGTGGTTATGGTTGTGCTTTCACTGGTTGAGCTTGTTCCGGCAGTGGAAGTGCTTGCGTCTTCGGTGGTTGTGCTTGTTCTTTCAGTGGTTGATGGTGCGCCGTCAGTGGTTATGGTCGTGCTTTCACTGGTTGAGCTTGAGCCATCAGTGGAAGTGCTTGTGCTTTCGGTAGTGGTACTTGTTCCAGCTGTGGTTGAAGGTGTGCCATCAGTGGTTATGGTTGTGCTTTCACTGGTTGAGCTTGTTCCGGCAGTGGAAGTGCTTGCGTCTTCGGTGGTTGTGCTTGTTCCATCAGTGGTTGAAGGTGTGACTTCAGTGGATATTGTTGTGCTATCAGTGGTTGAGCTTGAGCCATCTGGGGAAGCGCTTGTGCCGTCGGTGGTTGAAGGTGTGACATCAGTGGTTATTGTTGTGCTTTCAGTGGTCAAACTTGAGCCATCAGTGGAAGTGCTTGTGCTAATGGTAGATGTGCTTGTTCCATCAGTGGTTGATGGTGTGCCATCAGTGGATATTGTTGTGCTATCAGTGGCCGAGCTTGACCCATCAGTGGAAATGGTTGATGGTGTGCCATCAGTGGTTATGGTCGTGCTTTCACTGGTTGAGCTTGAGCCATCAGTGGAAGTGCTTGTTCTTTCGGTAGTGGTACTTGTTCCAGCTGTGGTTGAAGGTGTGCCATCAGTGGTTATGGTTGTGCTTTCACTGGTTGAGCTTGTTCCGGCAGTGGAAGTGCTTGCGTCTTCGGTGGTTGTGCTTGTTCTTTCAGTGGTTGATGGAGTGAAATCAGTAGTTATTGTTGTGCTTTCAGTGGTTAAACTTGAGCCATCAGTGGAAGTGCTTGTGCTAATGGTAGATGTGCTTGTTCCATCAGTGGTTGATGGTGTGCCATCAGTGGTTATGGTTGTGCTTTCACTGGTTGAGCTTGTTCCGGCAGTGGAAGTGCTTGCGTCTTCGGTGGTTGTGCTTGTTCTTTCAGTGGTTGATGGAGTGAAATCAGTAGTTATTGTTGTGCTTTCAGTGGTTAAACTTGAGCCATCAGTGGAAGTGCTTGTGCTAATGGTAGATGTGCTTGTTCCATCAGTGGTTGATGGTGTGCCATCAGTGGTTATGGTTGTGCTTTGACCGGTTGGGCTTGAGCCATCAGTGGAAGTGCTTGTACTGTCGGTGGTTGTGCTTGTTCTTTCAGTGGTTGATGGAGTGAAATCAGTAGTTATTGTTGTGCTTTCAGTGGTCAAACTTGAGCCATCAGTGGAAGTGCTTGTGCTAATGGTAGATGTGCTTGTTCCATCAGTGGTTGATGGTGTGCCATCAGTGGATATTGTTGTGCTATCAGTGGCCGAGCTTGACCCATCAGTGGAAATGGTTGATGG
>CAJVQS020000001.1:0-17235 GCA_911387795.2 Apamea monoglypha | reverse complement strand
GCTTAATTAACCCACCCAACTTAACTAAATACAACAAACAAACTTTTGAGTTAATTAATCTAAACACCTTACTTAACTAACTTAAACACTAAAACTTTCAATTAATTCTCAAACAACCTTATATTCTAATAAACCTACATAACTCATCACATTACAGAATGTCCTTTACGTATCACTCACTATACACTGTCTCAATCTCAAAAACTTTGTTCTGTCCAGTGGCTTAGTTAATATATCTGCCAAATTATTTTTAGTCGAACAATAATGAATTTCCAACAAATTCTTATCTATTTTTTCCTTAATGAAATGATACTTAACATCAATATGTTTGCTTCTTCTATTCAAAATTCCATTTTTAATCAATACTATAGCCGATTGATTATCAACAAACAACTGTGTTTTTGGTAACTTATTTTGTCAACTCGTAGATCAAACTCTGAATGTATAATAGGTCTTTAATACATTCGGCTGCAGAAATATATTCAGCCTCAGTACTGGAAAGAGCAGTGACCGACTGTTTTACGTGAACACCAATGAATTGGACCACCACCATAAAATATAACAAAGCCAGTCGTACTTTTTCTTAGTATCAGGATCACCTGCAAAGTCTGCATCACACAATACGCTTTTAACGTTAAATCGTTACCACGAACATACTGTATACCACTGCTGACTGTATTTTTAATATATCTAAAAAGGTTCTTAATATTTGTAAAATCATTCAAGTTAGGATGTTCTTGATGTCTACTACAATAGCCAACATGAAAAGCTAGATCTAGTCTTGTTTTATTAACCAAATATAATAATGAACCAATCAATTGTCTATATCGATGCACATCATCAACTCCCACTTTCCCCTCTTGATGTGTATCGACTAAAATATCTGGATGACTACTATCTTTTAAGCTTTCATATTTAAACTTTTCCAAAATTTGATTTATATAACTTTCTGATAAATCTTAATAGAGTTCCGTTCTACTTTAACATCATAACCCTATAAACTTTTCAGTCTTATCAAATTTCCGCATTTCAAATTCTGTTTCTAGTTTATTAATTATTTCATTTAAATCAATCTCATTTTCACCAATTAAAATACCATCATCTACATAAATAGCCAAATATATTTCTTTATCTTTATTTATAAACACACATGGATCTGATTTTAATTGTAAAAAACCCAATTTTTTCAAAAACTCCCGTTAATCTCTTATTCCACATAAGTGGTGCTTGTTTCAATCCATACAAACTCTTCTTTAATTTACATACTTTATTCTCTTTATCTTTTATATCATATCCTAAAGGTATTTCCATAAAAATATCTTCATTTAATTCTCCATATAAAAATGCTGTCTTTACATCAAATTGCTTAATTTTGTAACCCTTTTGAGCTGCAATCGCCAACAACAACCTAACACTAGTAGTATTTACCACCGGACTATATGTCTCCTTATAATCAATATTGTATTTTTGTAGAAAACCTCTCGCCACTAATCTAGCCTTATATCTTCCACCAGGCTTTATAGTAAATATCCATTTACTCGAAATTATTTTCCTATTTTTTGCTTCACACTTGTTAACGATTTCCCAAGTCTTGTTTCTCTCTAAGGAATCTTTTTCCTCATTCATTGCTCGTTTCCATAAATCTTTATCAAAACTATTAAAAACATCTGTATAAGTCAAAAACGAAGTCTCCAAATCATAATCTTTCAGCCTAGATGGCAATTTCCTTTCTCTATTCGGTAAAATCCGCAATCCATCATTAATAACTGGTTCAATTGCATCCTCAAACTCATCACTAATTTCAACTACTGTATCATCTCTAACTTCCCTCTCAAACTATTTTTTTCGTCAACACCACTCCAATGTCTTCAACACTATCTTCAAAAATCTCATTATCTTCAACACCAACTCCTCTAACTTCAACATCTTCACCACTAACTCCAACTACAACATCTTCAATACTGCCTTCAAAAACCTCAGCATCTTCATCACTGCCTTCAGCTCTATTTCCAAAAACTACTTTATCACCAACAGCTCCATCACCACTATAATCACAAAAATCATCACCACCTTCACCACGAAAACCATCACCACCAATATCGACACTAACCTGTTTAAATAAATTTTCTAAATCACACTGTTTCACTCTACAATTACACATTTCCAAATAATCTGCAACATCACTCTTATTATTATTAAACACCACATCTCTCGAATAAACAATTCTAAAACTTGAAGGATCCCAGTATCTTATAACCCATTGTTAGTAAACCCTACTAAGAGCCCTTTGCTACTCCTGGAGTCAAGTTTATGTAACTGAAAATTATTTTTATAATATGCTAAAGATCCAAAAATATTTAAATGTTTTAAATTAGGTATTCTATTAAACCACATTTCAGCTGGTGTTTTAAACATTTATTGTATTTGCACTCCTGTTCAATAAATAAGCAGAAGTTAAAACGGCTTCACCCCATAATACATGTGGTAGCTGCATATCAAAAAGCAACGCTCTTGTTCGTTCCATTAATGACCTGTTTAATCGTTCAGCTTTACCATTCAGCTGAGGGAGTATAGGAAATAGTGTAATCAATATTAATACCTTTGTTACTACAATACATTTTAAATTGTTTGCTAGTATATTCACCTCCATTATCACATCTGATGTTTTAACTGTTGTTTTCAAATGATTTTCCGCCAAATTAATATAATTAACTATTTTAGAAAACGCCTCGTTTTTATTTTTGATTAGAAAAACTTTAACAAAATGAGTATAATCATCCAAGAACGTAATAAAATATTTGTAACCCATCCCATGTTTCTGTTTCAATAGGACCACAAATATCACTATGAATAATTTCTAATGGCTTACTAGCTCTGTGTCTATTTGTTTTAAAGGTTTTCTACATAATTTTGACTGTGGTGCAGACTTCGCAGATGTCAATCTCCTTTACCAGGCCTCTATCTATACCACGAACAAGATCCTTTGTCCTGGTAATAGGTACATGACCTAATGCACGATGCCAGAAATCAGCATTTATTTGAAAAACGTGTTGAACATAACTGGCTTTGTATTAACATTCAAATAATACAGACCGTCCTGCTTCAGTTCACCAACCTCTATGCATTCAGAGCCCTCACTTTCGATATGACAACTCGTTCTGAAAAATTTTAATAAATAATTATCATCAGCTAATCTAGATACAGATATTAAGTTCTTCTTGAGTTGGGGAACACATAAAACATCTTTGAAAGTAATATTTTTAGTATAAATGTTGCCCATAGTGTTGACATGGTGAATATTACCATCTGCAGTCATAATATTATAATTAATCTTCTTCGTATCTTTAAGATAAACTATCGGATGTCACAATATGACTGCTGGTACCTGAATCAATTATAAATTCGACCTCTGCTTCTGCACTACTATTTGCATAGAAGTTACTTACAGTTTGCTTTAGGCAGAACTTTGTGAAATGTGTGTCATCCTTACAGTTTACACAATTAAACTTTTTGTTGCAATCTGCATGTCTGTGTCCACTCTTCATGCATTTATGACATTGAGCTATGTTGTCACTAGCTTTACCGTCACCATTCACTGTTCTGCAGAATCTTGCAATGTGTCCCTTCTTCCCGCATTTAAAGCAACTCCTTACATGGAAACTATTTTCTGTATGATGTTCATTGTCATACTTAGCAGATGTTGATGTTGTAGGTTTTTGTTCTTCAACTCGTTTCTGTATATTCTTGTCTCATCCTTATTTCCAGATTTAGTCTCGATATTAAGTTAAATAAATTTTTATCTGCTGATGATGTAGATTCCCATGCTGTTCTAAAATGATATAATTTGTCCGGTAAATTTGAAAGAATTTTTGTCATAATTTGTTTGTCATCAAAATTGTATCCTAAATTCTTAGCCTCATCGCTTTATTTTCTATTTCTGCTATGTCCGTCATTAAATCATTATTTTCGAATTTAAATTTAAAATATTCCTCTAGTAATCGTGAAATCTGAGTATCTTGATGTCCCAGAAACAATAAATCGAATTTGTCCAAAATTTCCTTGGTTGTTTTGCAATTAATTGCATAGACCATGTATTTTTCGCTTATAGCGCATATAATTAGTAATTTCGCTTTAGCATCTTTTTTAGGCAAAATCTTTCTTGGATTTTGCGTCGTCCCTCCAAAACAGAATCCAGTTTCTTTAACTGTCAAAAAATAACATTAGCTTTGTTTCCATAAGATATATTCTGACTCGTTTGTCAGTTTGGACAATTTCAGATCATCAGTCATTTTCAGCGAATTTTTTAGATAATTTCTTTTCAAATAATTTTAGCTTTTACTCCAAGACTTCAGGCTCTTCTCTTCTTCTTTCTCACAACATTCAATTTGCCCTGCTGGGCCCATAACCTGTTGAAACCCTTACTTAGTTGTAAACATCATGTTGTGAGAATATCCTTCAAGTAAACCACCAGATTCAATTACGACATTTAATTTATTATCCCAATATACACTTTATCAAAATACACACTCAAAACTTAAACAACTGTACTCAAACCAAAGATCTCCACAAGTCTCTGACGACTCCCTTCTCCAATCTACCCAAATTCAAACTTAACCACATAATCTTTTTAACTACCATAGACACAAAACCTGCCAGTAACTCATAGACATAAAATTCTATTAAGCTAATATTACAACAAAGCTAGTGACAACATAGCTCAATGTCATAAATGCATGAAGAGTGGACACAGACATGCAGATTGCAACAAAAAGTTTAATTGTGTAAACTGTAAGGATGACACACATTTCACAAAGTTCTGCCTAAAGCAAACTGTAAGTAACTTCTATGCAAATAGTAGTGCAGAAGCAGAGGTCGAATTTATAATTGATTCAGGTACCAGCAGTCATATTGTGACATCCGATAGTTATCTTAAAGATACGAAGAAGATTAATTTATAATATTATGACTGCAGATGGTAATATTCACCATGTCAACACTATGGGCAACATTTTATACTAAAAAATATTACTTTCAAAGATGTTTTATGTGTTCCCCAACTCAAGAAGAACTTAATATCTGTATCTAGATTAGCTGATGATAATTATTTATTAAAATTTTTCAGAACGAGTTGTCATATCGAAAGTGAGGGCTCTGAATGCATAGAGGTTGGTGAACTGAAGCAGGAGACTAAATCTGGAAATAAGGATGAGACAAGAATATACAGAACGAGTTGAAGAACAAAAACCTACAACATCAACATCTGCTAAGTATGACAATGAACATCATACAGAAAATAGTTTCCATGTAAGGAGTTGCTTTAAATGCGGGAAGAAGGGACACATTGCAAGATTCTGCAGAACAGTGAATGGTGACGGTAAAGCTAGTGACAACATAGCTCATGTCATAAATGCATGAAGAGTGGACACAGACATGCAGATTGCAACAAAAAGTTTAATTGTGTAAACTGTAAGGATGACACACATTTCACAAAGTTCTGCCTAAAGCAAACTGTAAGTAACTTCTATGCAAATAGTAGTGCAGAAGCAGAGGTCGAATTTATAATTGATTCAGGTACCAGCAGTCATATTGTGACATCCGATAGTTATCTTAAAGATACGAAGAAGATTAATTATAATATTATGACTGCAGATGGTAATATTCACCATGTCAACACTATGGGCAACATTTATACTAAAAATATTACTTTCAAAGATGTTTTATGTGTTCCCCAAACTCAAGAAGAACTTAATATCTGTATCTAGATTAGCTGATGATAATTATTTATTAAAATTTTTCAGAACGAGTTGTCATATCGAAAGTGAGGGCTCTGAATGCATAGAGGTTGGTGAACTGAAGCAGGACGGTCTGTATTATTTGAATGTTAATACAAAGCCAGTATGTTCAAACATTTTTCAAATAATGCTGATTTCTGGCATCGTGCATTAGGTCATGTACCTATTAACAGGACAAAGGATCTTGTTCGTGGTATAGATAGAGGCCTGGTAAAGGAGATTGACATCTGCGAAGTCTGCACACAGTCAAAAATTATGTAGAAAACCTTTTAAAACAAATAGACACAGAGCTAGTAAGCCATTAGAAATTATTCATAGTGATATTTGTGGTCCTATTGAAACAGAAACATGGGATGGTTACAAATATTTTATTACGTTCTTGGATGATTATACTCATTTTGTTAAAGTTTTTCTAATCAAAAATAAAAACGAGGCGTTTTCTAAAATAGTTAAATTATATTAATTTGGCGGAAAATCATTTGAAAACAACAGTTAAAACATTCAGATGTGATAATGGGGTGAATATACTAGCAAACAATTTAAAATGTATTGTAGTAACAAAGGTATTAATATTGATTACACTATTTCCTATACTCCTCAGCTGAATGGTACAGCTGAACGATTAAACAGGTCATTAATGGAACGAACAAGAGCGTTGCTTTTGATATGCAGCTACCACATGTATTATGGGGTGAAGCCGTTTTAACTTCTGCTTATTTATTGAACAGGAGTGCAAATACAATAAATGTTAAAACACCAGCTGAAATGTGGTTTAATAGAATACCTAATTTAAAACATATAAATATTTTTGGATCTTTAGCATATTATAAAAAATAATTTTCAGTTACATAAACTTGACTTCCAGGAGTTAGCAAAGGGCTCTTAGTAGGGTTTACTAACAATGGTTATAAGATATGGGATCCTTCAAGTTTTAGAATTGTTTATTCGAGAGATGTGGTGTTTAATAATAATAAGAGTGATGTTGCAGATTATTTGGAAATGTGTAATTGTAGAGTGAAACAGTGTGATTTAGAAAATTTATTTAAACAGGTTAGTGTCGATATTGGTGGTGATGGTTTTCGTGGTGAAGGTGGTGATGATTTTTGTGATGATAGTGGTGATGGAGCTGTTGGTGATAAAGTAGTTTTTGGAAATAGAGCTGAAGGCAGTGATGAAGATGCTGAGGTTTTTGAAGGCAGTATTGAAGATGTTATAGTTGGAGTTAGTGGTGAAGATGTTGTAGTTGGAGTTAGTGGTGAAGATGTTGAAGTTAGAGGAGTTGGTGTTGAAGATAATGAGATTTTTGAAGATAGTGTTGAAGACATTGGAGTTGGTGTTGAAGAAAATAATAAGTTTGAGAGGGGAAGTTAGAGATGATACAGTAGTTGAAATTAGTGATGAGTTTGAGGATGCATATTGAACCAGTTATTAATGATGGATTGCGGAATTTACCGAATAAGCGAAAGGAAATTGCCATCTATGCTGAAAGATTATGATTTGGAGACTTCGTTTTTGACTTATACAGATGTTTTTAATAGTTTTGATAAAGATTTATGGAAACGAGCAATGAATGAGGAAAAAGATTCCTTAGAGAGAAACAAGACTTGGGAAATCGTTAACAAGTGTGAAGCAAAAAATAGGAAAAATAATTTCGAGTAAATGGATATTTACTATAAAGCCTGGTGGAAGATATAAGGCTAGATTAGTGGCGAGAGGTTTTCTACTAAAATACAATATTGATTATAAGGAGACATATAGTCCGGTGGTAAAATACTACTAGTGTTAGGTTGTTGGTTGGCGATTGCAGCTCAAAAGGGTTACAAAATTAAGCAATTTGATGTAAAGACAGCATTTTTATATGGAGAATTAAATGAAGATAATTTTTAAGGAAATACCTTTAGGATATGATATAAAAGATAACGAGAATAAAGTATGTAAATTAAAGAAGTAGTTTGTATGGATTGAAACAAGCACCCCTTATGTGGAATAAGAGATTAACGGAGTTTTTTGAAAAATTTGGGTTTTTTACAATTAAAATCAGATCCATGTGTGTTTATACAATAAAGATAAAGAAATATATTTGGCTATTTATGTAGATGATGGTATTTTAATTGGTGAAAATGAGATTGATTTAAATGAAATAATTAATAAATTAGAAACAGCATTTGAAATGCGGAAATTTGATAAGACTGCAAAGTTTATAGGGTTTGATGTTAAAGTAGAACGGACTCTAATAAGATTTATCAGGAAAGTTATATAAATCAAATTTTGGAAAAGTTTAATATGAAAGCTTAAAAGATAGTAGTCATCCAGATATTTTAGTCGATACACATCAAGAGGGGTTGATGATGTGCATCGATATAGACAATTGATTGGTTCATTATTATATTTGGTTAATAAAACAAGACTAGATCTAGCTTTTCATGTTGGTTATTGTAGTAGACATCAAGAACATCCTAACTTGAATGATTTTACAAATATTAAGAACCTTTTTAGATATATTAAAAATACAGTCAGCAGTGGTATACAGTATGTTCGTGGTAACGATTTAACGTTAAAAGCGTATTGTGATGCAGACTTTGCAGGTGATCCTGATACTAGAAAAAGTACGACTGGCTTTGTTATATTTTATGGTGGTGGTCCAATTCATTGGTGTTCACGTAAACAGTCGGTCACTGCTCTTTCCAGTACTGAGGCTGAATATATTTCTGCAGCCGAATGTATTAAAGACCTATTATACATTCAGAGTTTGATCTACGAGTTGACAAATAAGTTACCAAAAACACAGTTGTTTGTTGATAATCAATCGGCTATAGTATTGATTAAAAATGGAATTTTGAATAGAAGAAGCAAACATATTGATGTTAAGTATCATTTCATTAAGGAAAAAATAGATAAGAATTTGTTGGAAATTCATTATTGTTCGACTAAAAATAATTTGGCAGATATATTAACTAAGCCACTGGACAGAACAAAGTTTTTGAGATTGAGACAGTGTATAGTGAGTGATACGTAAAGGACATTCTGTAATGTGATGAGTTATGTAGGTTTATTAGAATATAAGGTTGTTTGAGAATTAATTTGAAAGTTTTAGTGTTTAAGTTAGTTAAGTAAGGTGTTTAGATTAATTAACTCGAAAGTTTGTTTGTTGTATTTAGTTAAGTTGGGTGGGTTAATTAAGCTGGGTTTTTAAATGAGTTGATGGGAGTTATATAAGAGATGTTATTCTAATTGTAATAAACATAAAATTCAGAGGGGATGTTGTAATATTAGCTTAATAGAATTTTATGTCTATGAGTTACTGGCAGGTTTTGTGTCTATGGTAGTTAAAAAGATTATGTGGTTAAGTTTGATTTTGGGTAGATTGGAGAAGGGAGTCGTCAGAGACTTATGGAGATCTTTGGTTTGAGTACAGTGTTTAAGTTTTGAGTGTGTATTTTGATAAAGTGTATAATGGGATAATAAATTAAATGTCGTAATTGAATCTGGTGGTTTACTTGAAGGATATTCTCACAACATGATGTTTACAATAAGTAAGGTTTTAACAGTCTGTATTATTTGAATGTTAATACAAAGCCAGTATGTTCAAACATTTTTCAAATAAATGCTGATTTCTGGCATCGTGCATTAGGTCATGTACCTATTAACAGGACAAAGGATCTTGTTCGTGGTATAGATAGAGGCCTGGTAAAGGAGATTGACATCTGCGAAGTCTGCACACAGTCAAAATTATGTAGAAAACCTTTTAAAACAAATAGACACAGAGCTAGTAAGCCATTAGAAATTATTCATAGTGATATTTGTGGTCCTATTGAAACAGAAACATGGGATGGTTACAAATATTTTATTACGTTCTTGGATGATTATACTCATTTTGTTAAAGTTTTTCTAATCAAAAATAAAAACGAGGCGTTTTCTAAAATAGTTAATTATATTAATTTGGCGGAAAATCATTTGAAAACAACAGTTAAAACATTCAGATGTGATAATGGGGGTGAATATACTAGCAAACAATTTAAAATGTATTGTAGTAACAAAGGTATTAATATTGATTACACTATTTCCTATACTCCTCAGCTGAATGGTAAAGCTGAACGATTAAACAGGTCATTAATGGAACGAACAAGAGCGTTGCTTTTTGATATGCAGCTACCACATGTATTATGGGGTGAAGCCGTTTTAACTTCTGCTTATTTATTGAACAGGAGTGCAAATACAATAAATGTTAAAACACCAGCTGAAATGTGGTTTAATAGAATACCTAATTTAAAACATTTAAATATTTTTGGATCTTTAGCATATTATAAAAATAATTTTCAGTTACATAAACTTGACTCCAGGAGTAGCAAAGGGCTCTTAGTAGGGTTTACTAACAATGGTTATAAGATATGGGATCCTTCAAGTTTTAGAATTGTTTATTCGAGAGATGTGGTGTTTAATAATAATAAGAGTGATGTTGCAGATTATTTGGAAATGTGTAATTGTAGAGTGAAACAGTGTGATTTAGAAAATTTATTTAAACAGGTTAGTGTCGATATTGGTGGTGATGGTTTTCGTGGTGAAGGTGGTGATGATTTTTGTGATGATAGTGGTGATGGAGCTGTTGGTGATAAAGTAGTTTTTGGAAATAGAGCTGAAGGCAGTGATGAAGATGCTGAGGTTTTTGAAGGCAGTATTGAAGATGTTATAGTTGGAGTTAGTGTTGAAGATGTTATAGTTGGAGTTAGTGGTGAAGATGTTGTAGTTGGAGTTAGTGGTGAAGATGTTGAAGTTAGAGGAGTTGGTGTTGAAGATAATGAGATTTTTGAAGATAGTGTTGAAGACATTGGAGTTGGTGTTGAAGAAAATAATAGTTTGAGAGGGGAAGTTAGAGATGATACAGTAGTTGAAATTAGTGATGAGTTTGAGGATGCAATTGAACCAGTTATTAATGATGGATTGCGGATTTTACCGAATAGAGAAAGGAAATTGCCATCTAGGCTGAAAGATTATGATTTGGAGACTTCGTTTTTGACTTATACAGATGTTTTTAATAGTTTTGATAAAGATTTATGGAAACGAGCAATGAATGAGGAAAAAGATTCCTTAGAGAGAAACAAGACTTGGGAAATCGTTAACAAGTGTGAAGCAAAAAATAGGAAAATAATTTCGAGTAAATGGATATTTACTATAAAGCCTGGTGGAAGATATAAGGCTAGATTAGTGGCGAGAGGTTTTCTACAAAAATACAATATTGATTATAAGGAGACATATAGTCCGGTGGTAAATACTACTAGTGTTAGGTTGTTGTTGGCGAGTGCAGCTCAAAAGGGTTACAAAATTAAGCAATTTGATGTAAAGACAGCATTTTTATATGGAGAATTAAATGAAGATATTTTTATGGAAATACCTTTAGGATATGATATAAAAGATAAAGAGAATAAAGTATGTAAATTAAAGAAGAGTTTGTATGGATTGAAACAAGCACCACTTATGTGGAATAAGAGATTAACGGAGTTTTTGAAAAAATTGGGTTTTTTACAATTAAAATCAGATCCATGTGTGTTTATAAATAAAGATAAAGAAATATATTTGGCTATTTATGTAGATGATGGTATTTTAATTGGTGAAAATGAGATTGATTTAAATGAAATAATTAATAAATTAGAAACAGAATTTGAAATGCGGAAATTTGATAAGACTGAAAAGTTTATAGGGTTTGATGTTAAAGTAGAACGGAACTCTATTAAGATTTATCAGGAAAGTTATATAAATCAAATTTTGGAAAAGTTTAAATATGAAAGCTTAAAAGATAGTAGTCATCCAGATATTTTAGTCGATACACATCAAGAGGGGAAAGTGGGAGTTGATGATGTGCATCGATATAGACAATTGATTGGTTCATTATTATATTTGGTTAATAAAACAAGACTAGATCTAGCTTTTCATGTTGGTTATTGTAGTAGACATCAAGAACATCCTAACTTGAATGATTTTACAAATATTAAGAACCTTTTTAGATATATTAAAAATACAGTCAGCAGTGGTATACAGTATGTTCGTGGTAACGATTTAACGTTAAAAGCGTATTGTGATGCAGACTTTGCAGGTGATCCTGATACTAGAAAAAGTACGACTGGCTTTGTTATATTTTATGGTGGTGGTCCAATTCATTGGTGTTCACGTAAACAGTCGGTCACTGCTCTTTCCAGTACTGAGGCTGAATATATTTCTGCAGCCGAATGTATTAAAGACCTATTATACATTCAGAGTTTGATCTACGAGTTGACAAATAAGTTACCAAAAACACAGTTGTTTGTTGATAATCAATCGGCTATAGTATTGATTAAAAATGGAATTTTGAATAGAAGAAGCAAACATATTGATGTTAAGTATCATTTCATTAAGGAAAAAATAGATAAGAATTTGTTGGAAATTCATTATTGTTCGACTAAAAATAATTTGGCAGATATATTAACTAAGCCACTGGACAGAACAAAGTTTTTGAGATTGAGACAGTGTATAGTGAGTGATACGTAAAGGACATTCTGTAATGTGATGAGTTATGTAGGTTTATTAGAATATAAGGTTGTTTGAGAATTAATTTGAAAGTTTTAGTGTTTAAGTTAGTTAAGTAAGGTGTTTAGATTAATTAACTCAAAAGTTTGTTTGTTGTATTTAGTTAAGTTGGGTGGGTTAATTAAGCCGGGTTTTTAAATGAGTTGATGGGAGTTATATAAGAGATGTTATTCTAATTGTAATAAACATAAAATTCAGAGGGGATGTTGTAATATTAGCTTAATAGAATTTTATGTCTATGAGTTACTGGCAGGTTTTGTGTCTATGGTAGTTAAAAAGATTATGTGGTTAAGTTTGATTTTGGTAGATTGGAGAAGGGAGTCGTCAGAGACTTATGGAGATCTTTGGTTTGAGTACAGTGTTTAAGTTTTGAGTGTGTATTTTGATAAAGTGTATATTGGGATAATAATGGGATAATAAATTAAATGTCGTAATTGAATCTGGTGGTTTACTTGAAGGATATTCTCACAACATGATGTTTACAATAAGGAAGGTTTCAACACATATCATCAAAAAGAAGCAGCCAACTCAAGTCAAAGAAAGCAATCAAAGTCTCCGACAAGAAATAATAACCATTCTAGATTCCAGGTCTCAACACAATCACAATCACCTAACCAAAAGTCATGTAACAGGTGCGGTCAAGTTCACAGGTTTAAGTGCCCTGCTAAAGGGAAAATCTGTTCAAAATGCAAGAAGTATAACCATTTTGCTCAATATTGCTTCTCCAATAAAGATACCAACACTAAAAATGTAAGTATGGTATGCCAGTCTTTTCAGTCACAAAATTATGAAGAAATAAATCAATTGAATCACTATGTCATAAATGCTGTAAATAAAGAGTCAAATGAATGGAATATTACAGTCAAATATCAGGATTATGCATTATTGTGTAGAATTGATACAGGGGCCGACACAAATGTCATTTCGAAACATACATTGGATAAAATAATGTATGCAACAGGTCAGGAAATTAACATTTTTAAAACCAACAATAAAGTGTTCTCATTTTCAGGACAATTAATTCCAAATACAGGTTCATGCATACTGAAATGTAACTTTGAAAATGGACTTACAGCAAACATATGCTTTGTTGTTGTTAACGCTCAATGTCAAACAATCCTTGGTTGGAAAATATGTGAAAAACTGGGTATAGTAAAAAGAATATTTGCATTGTCTGAAGAAACATGTCATAAAAACCAAAGGTCTGTAAATGATATTGTAAATAAATATTCATCAACATTTGAAGGCTTAGGATGTCTTCCTACTCAGGCACACATAGATGTTGATTCCAGTATTACACCAAAGGTATGTCCGGTCAGAAAAATTCCATTTGCACTCCATGATAGGCTAAAACAAGAATTATCTAGCATGGAAAAACTGGGAGTCATTGAAAAAGTGATAAAGCCAACCAAATGGGTAAATTCAATTGTCCTTGTCGAAAAACCCAATGGTAAATTGCGTTTATGTCTTGATCCGAGAAATCTAAATGTAGCAGTCAAAAGACCTCATTATCCATACCCTACATTTGATGAATTACGCTCCAAAATTGCAGGTGCCACAATTTTCTCAAAATTTGACGCCAATTCAGGTTATTGGATGATACCACTAGATTCGGAGAGTAGTGACCTCTGTACATTCAACACACCATTTGGCAGGTATAAATTTTTAAGGTTACCTTATGGAGTCAATTCAAGTGGAGAAATATTTCATAGAACAATGTCAGAGCTTTTTGAAGGGCTCCCAGGAGTAATTGTGTATATAGATGATATCTTGGTATACGGGTCAAATGAAAATGAACACAAACAACGTCTAGAAAGTGTATTTAAACGAGCACAAGAAATTAATTTAAAGTTTAACAGGTCTAAATGTCAATTTGGAGTTAAGGAAGTAAAATATGTAGGTCATATTTTCAATGAAAAAGGTATTTCACCTGATATGTCAAAAATAGAAGTCATAACCAAAATGTCTAGTCCGAAAAATGTCAAAGAACTGCAAAGATTTCTAGGTATGGTCAATTATTTAGGTAGTTTTATTCCTAATTTGTCAACAAAAACAAATATGCTTAGAGATCTACTCAAAAAACAAAATACATGGCAATGGTCACCCATGCATGAACAACAGTTCACAAAGTTAAAGTCAATAATTTGTCATACACCAGTACTAGTTCACTATGATGTCAAGAAGCAAATTAGAATGTCTGTAGATGCATCAAAGGATACAGTGGGTGCTGTAATTTTTCATGACAAAAATCCAATTGCATATGCATCAAAGTCATTAACGCAATGTCAAGAAAATTATGCTCAAATTGAGAAAGAATTATATGCTATTGTATTTGGTTGTAAGAAGTTCCATCAATATGTTTATGGAAAACCAGTCTATGTAGAAACAGATCATCAACCACTAGTAACCTTGTTCAAAAAGCCTTTGTCTGATGTCCCAACAAGACTTCAAAGAATGATGATCACCTTACAAGCATACCATTTAATTGTAACTTACACAAAAGGTACAGAAATGTATATTTCAGATACATTGTCGAGGTCAAAAGTCAATAACATAGAGGTCAATGAAATTCTAGAAGAAATAGAAGATAATATAGAAAGTCATGTCAATTTATTAACATCAAATTTAGCAATCACACAAGAAAAGTTGAAAGAAATTTTGATGAATACAAACGCAGATAATACATTGCAAAAGTTAAAAGAATTTTACAGACTAGGATGGCCAAGTTGTAAACAAAATTGTGATCCAAACACATTACCTTACTGGAACATTAGGCATGAAATACATGTAATTAACGATTTGATATTCAAAAATAATGCCATTATTATTCCTACTATAATGAGACCAGAAATACTGTGTATTTTACATGCAGGTCATATGGGTATTGAAAAAACTAAAACATTAGCTCGAGGAGTAGTCTATTGGCCTAACATGAATCATGAAATTGAGGTTCTCATAAAACAATGTGAGTCTTGTCTAACATTTAGTCCAAATAAAACAAAGGAGCCTTTATTGCCACATGATCAGCCCACACTCCCATGGCAAAAACTAGCCACAGATTTATTTGAATACAAAGGAAAGAAATATTTAATTGTTGTAGATTTTTACTCAAATTATTTTGAAGTAGCACAGTTAAATCAAAACACCACTCATTCTACTGTCATAACACAATTAAAGTCAATTTTTTCTCGTCATGGAATCCCCTTGCAATTAGTCAGTGATGGAGGTCCGCCATTCAATTCAATAAATTTCAAAAAATTTATAAGTGAATGGGACATTGAACATATTGTCTCAAGTCCACACTTATCCAGGTCAAATGGTTTGGCAGAAGCAACTGTGAAAATAGTCAAAAACATTTTTAGAAAATGTGATGATTCCAATACAGATACCTATCTAGCCCTATTACAATATAGAACCACCCCAAGAGGTAATTTAAAGTCGCCCTCACAGCTACTAATGTCTCGTCAATTAAGAACTAAATTACCAACTCAATTGTCTAGTCTAAAACCTAAAGTTGTTGAATTTTCAGAACATAATCTACAGAAACAAACAAACATACAAAACACAAAAAAGTATTATGACAAGAGTTCCAAAACATATCCAGAGTTAGAGATAAATGATGATATCTATTTCAAAAAAGATCCAAAAGGAATCATATGGTCAAAAGGAATTGTCATTTCTAAAACTAAATTTCCACGTTCTTACATAGTCAAAGACGAAGTAGGAAATAGTTACAGACGAAGCTCTCAGCATATTCAGTTGACACATAAAAATCAATCAAACTCTCAGTCGATTTCGAGTCAGTCACACTCACACTCAGACAGTCATAGTCTCTTGGATAACTCATTTCAGTCAAATAATACTTTTCACCCCCAGTCAGGTCAAAATTCAAGTCCACAAACAAAGTCAAAAAGTCAGTCTGAGGAAAAGGAAAAAGATGATGAGATAATTACATATTTAATTTATAAACCGCCTCAGCCTAGATCAAGGTCAGATAGTCATTCATCAATTTCAAATTTGTCAAATCAGTCCACAAACTCATTTTATGAATCTATACAGTCTGAGGATATAGAGTCTCCCATATTTGTAGATGTGAATGCAAGACAAGAACTATATAGTCATGATGATACACTAGTAGCAGAAACTAGTTCAAGTAATGATTTTAAAAACAGTGTAATCTCAGTTCATCCTTCAGAAAGTCCACCACCATCAACTTCTTATTCAAATGTCCAATCCGAGACCAGTTCTCAAGAGTTAACTGAGAATAGTCCAGCTCAGAATGCACCCCTAGCTGATATGCCAGTGTACAGCAGTAGAGGAAGGTTAATTAAGAAAAAACAACCGTTTGATGTATAAATGTTTATTGTAAACTTTGTTGAACCTGAAAACATAAAAAAAAAAAAAAAAAAAAAAAAAAAAAAAAAAAAAAAAAAAAATGTAGACTTCACTTCACCTAAAAACAAAAAAGTGTCTTACAAATAGTTTAGTCAATAATTAGTTTATTTAGTTATAAGTTATAATTAAATAAATGTCCTCCTTTAAGATTAAATAATATTATGTATCGTCCTTGCAAAAAACTATTGTAAACAAGTTTGAAGTACATATTTGATTTACTGTCAATTCATAATGTCAATGTCATAACTGTCAAAGTAACTTCAACTTTTTTCTTTATTGTCAAAGTCTCGAAAAGGGGCATGTTGTAGTCTATGGTTTTTGTCTATGCTGAGGAAGAGGACTGCCTTCCGCTGGTCTATGATACGTCGCTGTCTTTTTACCGTGTCTTTTTATTGTAATAAAAATAAGCAGTCTAATCAGTCTACCTAATGGTTTTAATTGAAAGCCCTGGCAGCCGCCTCCCGACAGGACAAATAAATAAACATATGCC